>CM067078.1:34080600-34098100 GCA_033980235.1 Diadema setosum | reverse complement strand
GTTATTCATGATTAAGGATGCAATCATATATATATATAATATATCCTTCTTTTTTTTTCAATTGAAAACTTGGTCTTTAAAGACATGTGATTTCCTTTCAAAAAAATTATAGTTGGTTCCTCATGATAAATTGGGATGCATATTCATAATCTTTTTTTCTTTGAAAACTTATTCTCAAACATATTTCAAAACTTTTCAGTAAAGGGAGTGCCTATCAAGTTTTTGTGATGACATATATCATATACTTCCTGTTGCTCACCCTAGAGTGTTGTCTTACAAGACAGTAATTTCTTTTCTTCCTCATTGCTTCTGTTCAAAGCTTGCATATCTTGAAGATACCAAACAGATGTTTGATATGATGAATAAATATTTGTGATGAATCACTTTTTGTCTTGCACCATCCACTTAGATGAGAAAATAAAAGAAATAGAAAAATCTGAATGTTTTTAGGACTGTTAGTATGCAAGCTACGCATGTTTTTGGCAAATCGGCACAAAAAAAAATGATCTTTTATCTTGTATGCGTATTCATAACCTTGAGGAAAACATGAAGCTCATTTTATGACTAACCTTTAAGAGCAAATTACAAGTCATGGTTGCATTTCAAATATGTATGAAATAGTAAACTCCAGTCCCACTTATCCACATACAAGTTAGTAAATGCTCGAACTTTTCAGCATATATAAGGTTCTACTCAAGTCTACGAAATTGGGTTCAATTTTGCTTGTCCACCCAATGAAGAAATAGGGGACATTTTGAGGGTGAAAATTTCTGCTTCTGCCACATAGAACTATGCCCCAACTGTCCATCTAATGTCTTCATTAGGTGTGATCCGCGCCGCCCGACCAGAGGGTTCGGCACTCTGGAAAAAAAAAAATGCTGTCTCTCTGAGAAAGATGTTTTGCTTTATTTTGCAGCTGGAAAGTCAGATAGATCATTTGCCACCTGTAAGACGGAGACGAGAGGTTGAGAGCCCCTGGTGGGGAGAAAATACTTTTCAATCAAACCACGGGATCAGTTTTGATCTCGATGTTTATTCCCCCTCCCCTCGATCCACGTCTGTCCAGAGCCGTCATTGCGTAAGAGTATCGTCAGGACGCGAAGCGGCGTGCCGGCGATGAGCAAATGACGTGGATGCCAAAATCCTCCCCTTGCTTTAACACTATCAAGCGCTCGTAATTGCCCTTTTCTGCCAGCAAATTCACACATGGATGACGACAAACCTGTGACTAACAAAGATTCCATGATATTCTGACTTTGTACCGAGAGATAAAAATCCTAAACTTCAGTCTTAATGCCTCATTCGCACTGTAATTGTCTTTTCATCAAATAGTGCTCAGCATGTAGAAGACATGCAACATTTTCATAATGATGGCTTTAAGGCTGTACAAAGGATAGCAGAGATATTTCAGTGTTTTTCATAAAACCACATTGAGCCTCACTCTATGTTTCTCAAATCCAAAATACAATGTATGTTATGTAAACTGCCAGTTTATAGAGGGAATTGGTAACAACTCAAAGGAATGAGTTGCACACACATCCTTGTGCTTCTGAAATTGCCAAAAAAAAATTGTGAACCACATATTTCCTACCCTTTTCTAAGCCACAAGAAATATCATTTTTTTGATGCCATAACTGCTACATTCAGAATCTTACATGTACATACAAGTGTGTCTATGTGTTTGTGTGTGCGTACACTTGTTATCATGCTTATAATGTTTATAATTTGGCATTCTTTAATGTGACAACAAAGTAGATGACAGCCTACACTAGCTGCAGCATGGTGCTAAGCCAGCTGTTTCTTCACAGCTAGCTGTGGCCAGCTCTGCGGGCGGCACAGCCCGGCTTGTGCTCTGGCAAACTCTCGCCGCCGCCGAGCCAGGAGCTCGGCTGCAGAAGCAAGAGCGCAAGAACTTGACAGGGGTCCAACGAACTCCTCTCTTCTGGATGAAATACCTTACTACATCAAGCAAACAAACAAACAAATAAACAAACACAAACACGCATTCACACATACATGTAAAGGGAATGGATCAGAATCCTCGTTCTCGGGCAAAGACCCCATTGGTCTCAGAGTTTCAGACTTTTAGAGCAATAGTGGCAGGTGGTTGGGTGAGTTAGCCCTCGTAGCTTCTACTTGCACCCGCCACGCTCTATCACTACATTTGCCACACAGTGATGGTATCGCAGATTCTAGACTTTAATCCATACAGCGACCAGAGGAAAGTTGCAAACAAATTGAGCAGGACAGATGGGATGAGGTACAACGGACGGCTGCTGGAAGCTAAGACTACGACTTACGTCATATCATATCCTAACATGCATACATTGAGCTTGTCACTGACGTCTCTGCTCTTATCCGGCTGGGTTTGCAAGTAAAAAAACAAAAAAAAAAACATATATATATATATATATACAAATATAAATATATATATATATATATATATATATATATATATACAATCGTGTATCATTCATTTAGCAGATAACATCAACTTGTCTTTTTTGAGTGACGTTGGATGCTTTTTCTGATCCGCACTCAATTTTTTACAATTCTGAAAATAGTATAATCGATGAAGCCTATGATTACATTAATGATTACCCCCCTTTAAGGCGATTTTAGCTGCAGCGCATTTTGGTCTCCCACACAAACACTTTTATCAGCAAATTGTCAATAACAATTACGCATGTTACACCTGTGTGAGATAAATTTGTTGATGACTTCACTCTCTACCCGGCTTTGAAATTTCTTTTCTCTTGATGAACGTACAATGTAAGATGGGAGCAATCAAAACTCTACAACATAGGTGACACATTTTGCCAGTACATATAAAGCTGCAGAGAGACATTGAACTACAATTGATTCTCTACGCATCTTGAACTCTGCTTTATTTCTTGCCGACTCGATGCAAAACAAACACTTTGCGCACCATGCATCACACTTGCTGTGAATCTTTATTCGACCCTGGCAACAATTTGTATTAACTGAGTTTGAAATGAAAAAAAAAATGTATGTCAATAAGTTTATTCCTTAGATTCATCACACATTCTCTGGCTCTCCGTACAGTTAATGTGAAGGATGCCATTCTTATCAATGAAATAAAACAAATTTTAAAAGTCCATGCAAAATTGGAGCCCAATTTGCTCATGGTACATGGAAACATATAAATGTACATACTGTATTCGGTGGAATCAAAGTCATAATGAGTGATATGTGTTTAAAAAAAATAATAAATTGTCATGAAAATGATAGAAATAGATATTCTATTGCAGCAAATTTTGTTTGCTGATAACACAGGAAGTGAGTTGGTTTATACAAAATAATTCACAAGGACATCTATTTGTGATATTCTAAAATGCTTGTGCAAAATTTACAAAATTAAATCAAAATCTTCAATTAATTAAAATAATTGCCCAACCCCCCCCAAAAAAAAAAAAAGAAAACAGAATAGACCTATCCTGCATAAAGAAGGATGGTTTTGTGAAATTCTGTTCATATGTAGTATACCATATGTTTTGAATGATCATACCTGGTGCTATGTGTGGGCACAAACTTCACATCTAAGCAAGATGAAAGGACTCGTTCACATTTACCTTTATTTTAAACGAATTGCATGCTAGTGTTAGAGTTATGTCTTTTCTGGAAACACAGACATGAGATTGTTCTGATTCTCACATCGTATCTTTTATAAAAGAAAAACATAACAGAATAGAATACTCTAATTTAAATTTCTTACTAGAAGTCAATTTTGGTAAATTCAATCATGACATCTTCAGGACTTATTCTTTGTGTAAGTAGGTTTAACTTCATATTGTGACTTTTATTGACTTAACAGACAGAAAACATGAATCTTTTTTTATCAATACTGAACAGATCCCTCTACACAAACTTCAAACTTTATCCCACTCACATAGTTAAAACAATTGGCATAATGTACCTATTATAGAATGTATGCTATATGCCATATTTTTGTGACTTTTTACTTTAAACAGATTGTAAATATTGATTTTTTTTCCTTAAATTCTGAACAGACCACATCCCCCGAAAAAAAACAAAACAACAAATTTCAACCCTTATATCACAGTCACAAAGCTGCAAATCAAAAACAAATAATATTGAAATTGACATTACGTACCTAATATAGAAAGTGTCATACACATACTGTGTATGCTATGCTATCATATGCTACACAATTGCCCCTTCTCTCTGGAATTCTCTACCTGCCTATTGATACATCTAGCCACTTCCGTTACTCAGTTATCTTTTTTAGTAGATAGTCCTCTAGAATGGTCCAGTTGTGGGTCGGTCGATGGAGGTGCACACTGACTGTGATTTTCAGTGTTCACTTATTATATCCATACACTGTATCTATTGTTTGTATTACATAAGACTTTTCTTTTTTTTTAGGCATCATTTTGGATTAGATCTTAATTTTCCGGTAAATTGTATGCTTAGAAACATCTGTATTAAGTGCTAATAAATGTATCGTATTGTAATGTACAGTTATATGCTCTGCTTACATGTAGGCATACCCACTGGTACTCTTACTTCTCTGGTGCCTTGAAACTATTGATGAATATGAACGGCATAATTTTCCTTTTCCCTATTATTTTACAAGAACCTTTCTGAGAGCTTCTTGGACTGTCTTACTGGGATGAGCTGGCCAAATTTACGTCCACATGATACTTGTTATAATATCTTGCACAATACCCACTGAAACAGAAAAACAAGTCACTGCAAAACTTGTTATATATATCTACTGTAAAATCAGAAATTTATGCATGCATAAAATTTTCAAAAATGTCGCGAGGAACCAAGATATTCGATATCAAAATGCACTCAACAGATCTTGTCTTCGCTGTATGTAATGAACACTTGTGGCTATTTGCAAAAATTTCATGTCAAGAAAAATGCCATCGGCTTCAATTTGCAAAAATTTCATGCTGCAAATATTTCGTGTTTTACAGTATATCAAGGATTTTTTTTTAACTTGTCCTAGAGTGTTGTGCAGTTCATTACAGGTATCACACATTCAATATTCAGTTCATTTCCATCAATGTGTTAATACCTAAATGGCAGGTTTAATAGCTTTATAGCTATCTACAGCTTAAGACCCACATGAATGAAACATATTAAAGATCATTTTGTAACTGTTTCAAAGTGCCATTTATACTGTTGCAGGTCTCTCATTTGATTCTAATTTCCTTTCAACCAGGTTGTTCATATCCAAATAGTATCAATATGATGTAATATATGAAACTGGCAAGTGGAAGACATGAAGAAAAATTGAAAGGATAGCATGTCGATATAACTAAGTTTAGCGGAAGCTATACAAAAGCACCTTGCAGCGAGTCAGATATGTCCTTATTAATTCCCAACTTCCCACAGAGATTGCAAATCAATTCCACATTTGTTGTCCATGAGTAAAACCTGCCTCATATCATTGTTGCAGATAACATCATTCATCTCTACAAAATGTTTGAAAAATGTCGAGAAAAGGAGTTCATGTTATGCCGAACATCAACGGCAGTCACATCCTAATTCACGCACCTCACCAAGAACTACGGGATCTACTTGTTTGAAAATAAACGTGCAAACATTACATAGAGACCGTAAACACACTGTTCACAGAATCTCCCAACCATGCAGTGATATATCTATGGAAATAGCTGAAAAACTTCAGCCTCTTCTTTGTGAATATTTAAGTATCATCTGCAATAATTTGAATATTGGTTGAATGGGGGTAGGGAGGGGGACCTTCTCCTGTAATCACCCCATTGGAGGATCCCACAACTCTACCCCATCCTTCCCCCCATCCTCAAATCTCGCTTTGTTTCGGGTCAGAGTCGTTTCTAGGCAGGATGCCTTCTTCATCCATGCCTTGATGTTGGTAATACCATCATCCACAATGCACAAACTCTGCAATAATCAAGGACTAGGAGAAACACATCTCATTTCTGCTTCATCACTTGCCCCCATCCCCCCCCCCCACCATCTTCCATTTTCTCCCTAATTAAAGGACCACTGTCTGTTTCTCTCGTCTGTCAAATACCTTTTGTCCGCATCTAACAGTTCTTTGATAATCAATTATGCAATATTTAAGATTATCAAAGAAATATGTGAGAGTCATCTTTTGGTTCTTATGTTAGATTATCCATTCTTCACATCTCCTCCACCTCCTCCTCCTCCTCCTCCTCCTTTTCCCCATCCCTCTATTCCTACATCTCCACATGACAGGTGGCCTATTAATAGGTTCCACTAGGCAGCCTGAAGTCGACAACCTACGTCATTCTGGGTTGCCTGGCAACCGTTTATCACACATCTCACATGCATACACACCCAAACACACACTCACATACACACACACACATACACACACACACACACACTCATTATATCTTCTCTCCTACTCTCTCTCTCCCTCTCTCTGACCCTCCTATCCATAAGTTATATTCCCTCTCCCTCTCTCTGTATCTTATTCCATATGCATATATCTGTGTCCTTCTCCCCTTACTTATACTCCATCTACGCATTAAGGCACAAATCGTTTTTAAAATATGTACATCACCTCCTGCATGTGGATACTGCACAAGATGTACAACACACAGTATACAAAATCACTTATTCTCGCTCAACATCATTTTCTCTCTCTCTCATCTCTCTCTCTATCTTCTTTTCCATCCTCTATTTGCTTTGCTTTAGCTATATTATTTATGCATCTCGTTCTACCACGAGCTCATCTTTATGGTCTGTTATCCTTTTTATTTGTTTTAGTACTTGCAAAAATTCGTACTCCTTCATCCTCTACTCTGCGTGTTTTTCTTCTCCTTATTAAATCCTTCTCTCTTTCCTCCTTAGTACCTCCATCTTGGCTGTCTACCAATCCTCCGATGATGTCACGGCAGACAGCGACAGATCTTCCAATCTTCCTTTCATTTCTCTTCCTTTCCCGTTCCCATCTGTCGATCTCTCCCAGCTCCATCCTCGAGACCACCGTTCTCTTCCACCTTTTCCCCCCGCTCTCTATTCACTTTACTACAGTGGCTGCATCTCCACTATTCTTCGCCCCCTCGCGTTCTCTCTCTCTCTCTCTCTATCTCTTTCTCTCCCACTCTATCTCTGCATCTCTCCTCAATCTCTCTCTCTCTCTCTTTCTATCTATCTCACTCCCTCTCTCGCTGCCTGAGAGCTAAAACCCATCGCTGTGACGGTAGTTTTTTGGGGGCATTGCTCGGGAGCAGCGGGAAAGCAGAAGAGCGTGGTGGTAGTAGTAGTAGTACTACGCAGATAAACTTCTCCGTTCAGAGTGCTCCATGCGGCTTCGGTGTCAAGGCACGGCGTTTCCTCGCCGGCCGCACACACAGCGAAGAGAGTGGGGCGCGTAGATAAGACATGGCAGCGTCACCGGAGCTCCCCTGTCTTCCCTGGACGCACGTCCTGCATCGCATTTTACCCGTCTCTTTCACATCGCCATCAGAGCTGAGCTCAGCTCGTAACCCGCGCCGTACGTCGGTGCATACCGCGGCCTAACCCTCTGCCGACCTCGACGCGGATGGTGATTAATTTTTCTCATCTCCTTCAGCCATAACACCTGATTCACTGGTGATACAATTTTCCAGTTCTACCTTGAGAAAAAAAAAATAGAATCTGCTGGTCTCATCACTAGCTGTTGTCCGAGGATAGTGGAATATGGCATATCCAACACTGTGGAAGCTAGTACAAACCTGCCGCTATCACAGAGGGCATGCTTTGATAGCAATATGGACAGATTTATCACGGGTAAGTCTTTACCGTACCTTACAGTTTGTGGAGTGTGCTTATTTCAGCTCTAATAATAAGACATCATCATACGGATCAAGCCTCTAGGAGGAGGTAATTTGATTGAGCCTTAGATTGACCTGCTGACCACTACTGCTTATTCTTCGGCTGAGGCAATGTACCTTTTCCTTCTTGTTTATTTTCTTGTCTATATTCCTCTCATTTTGGAAATAGAAAGTTTTCCCTTTACCTTTCACTGACACCTGTCATTTATTTTTAGTCAGTGGTCTAAAAGAGCTCTTCTCTTTAAGGTTATTATACCATCATCCTTAGCATTATTAAACATTATCATTATTACTCTTTATATATCATTATTGTCACAGCTCTGGTATGTTAGAATTACACTCAACAGTGCTGATGGGATATGAAGATGAATGATTAAAGCTGATACTTTCATAAGATGTACAGCTGTTTCTTATACAAAAGAGAAATAAGGTTCTTATGAACTCCCTAGATTTTTTTTGTTCTTTTTCTCATAGAATGTCATTAACTTCACAGCCACCATAGAGGAGATTGAGCACTATTCCTTGAATATAATTATCCGCTTCTGTGCCACTCAAATCAACTATGGTTCTCGAGAGATGGGGAATCTCCCTCGTCATATGAACGGTCCGGGGGTGATCAGCCGCCGTCGAGACGTCACGGTGGATCTTGAATCAAAATGAATGCGCCGCATTTGTACAAGCCCTCCCGTGCCCGATTCCCTCCCTACGCTGTCTTCCCCACACTAAGGCAGCTAATGAGAGCATGGTGTATGCATCTCTGCACACGGAACAACACTTACCACACTCGACCCAATACATTACAGTGGTAGTGCAGAAAAAAAAAGCACAAATCTTAGATAAAATCCCTTTTCTCCGTGCCTCCACCTCTCTTCCTAAGACTAGATTGTGAAGGTGGATATTTGCATTTAATACTGACCATAAGCATTCTCCAAGACACTGTAACTCTCATTACCAACATGTTGGGCTTCTGCATCGGTGTATATCGACAAATCAATTATGAAATTCCTGGTGCAACCACGAGGTTTCTTAGAACTAGAACACAAAGTCTTACAATCACCAACCACCTGTTAATTGTGGCTAGCATGTCCTCTAGAAACACAACATACACTTTCAAGGAGAATGACTTCAAACAAACCGCACAGTGATATGCTTGGCCTCTTATGACATTGCCCTAATTGAGCAGCATATCACAAAAGTATAAGATTGTAGTGTGATTTGTCGGTAACAATATAGGGAAAATATGGTATTTCTTCAATAAAATCATAGGGTTGATATCTTCACTACATTCTCTCAACATCTGAAAGTCAAAGCGATTGGGGGATCCAGATCTCAATATGGTGTTCAGAATCAATCTACTCTGCTTTAATGTCATACATTCTGCACAATACTTTTATCCACGCATCATAAAGCCAGTTTTCTACAAATTGTGTTGGTTGAGTAATTAGCTTTCTTACCATTTCTGTGGTGGGTAATTGGAAATCTTCGCCTTTCCAGCAGAAGGACCCTGCCACAAAATTTCAACCCAAAAATTGAATTTTGGTTTGTGAATTAATTCAACAAAGTTTCAAAAATTCTTTCAAATGATATAACCATATTTTGTGTGTGTGTGTGTAGATGTGTGTATGATTTTTTTTTTTGAGCCCACAAGCCTTAACAGATCTTTCTGCTGTGTAGGCATTAAAATGACACCCAAAAATCTACAAAATGATACTCAGCAACATTATCAGGATTAGCAGTGATCGACCACATACATAGAACAGTCATATATGGTGGTTAAATTGGTTTGATTACCATAATTATATTGTACAATACCTCAACACACTACTCTTGATTTTGGTGACAAAACACTAACATATTTGAGGCAGTCCACAACTTATTAGCACAGCCATTCAATTATGATAATTCCCCTGCCTTGTCAATCTTCAGGCAATGTTCAAACACAAACTTCCTGTGTTAGTGTTCCTCTTTTTCCCAAGTTAATATGACAAACTGAAATCTAATCAATACCAAAGATCATACACCACATGAGTAGGAACATGTAAGGCATCTCAATACATATTTTTGTAAGAAACATCACATTAGCTGAAATCTTATACCTATACCTTTTTCATGAATATCCAGGTTTGTTATTGATCAATCTTGTCGAAGAAGTACCGGGCTAATATCTCGTAGGAAATCTACACTGCTCCAGCAGTAAGATTAACCTGACCTTCAATTAACCTCACCCGAATCAAGCATGCAGAATCCTCTTTTCATTATTAATGATTCACATGATTTGACTATGATTTGATCTTATTTGATTTATTGGTGACAACTTTGCATATACAAGTTCAAAAGGGCTCAAGATACTGACTACAGTTGTTCAGTTCTAGAGACATTGCTTTTTTTCCCCTTTGTGTTCCACTGCATGAAGAAAAAGATCTACCTCTGATGGAATTAACAATACAAACAACTCAAATCTAACTTTTTTACAAAATGTCTTAAATGTTTGTAGTGATGCTCACTTGAATTATTTCAAGTAATCACACAATTTTTTTTTAAATTTTACTCTACATCGAGGGCCCTTTAAACCCACGCGCATAAATCTGCATGATCAAAATGAACGACAGATCCCATAGTAAAACATATAAAGTCAAATGCCACATGGTGTCTTGAACTCAGTATGTATCTATCATTTCCGATAAAATATTTATAAGACAAGAAAACCTGTTTTCAACAATCAGTGGAATAAAGGATGAAGTTGTGCGAGAGAGAGAGAAAAAAAAATATTGAAATTAATCCCCTGTTCTATCACAAAACTTGCAAGATTTCGCAGCGCAAATGTCACATGCATACTCGGCAGCATGTATTGCTGTGTCTACTGCTGAAGATAGGACAGTGTCTGCTAGACACATCATGGCATGGTACTATAAGAGTCTTCAACGTTGCACTAGTGTTACACATCACCATCTCTGTCAAAACATAGCAAAAATATCGCATGAAAAAACATAAATCTGGGCAATTTCATGGAGGGGGGAACCAAAGAGAGAACATTATCAAGATTCAAACATATTGTTCTCTGAGTTTTCTGCTACAGGAATACATTTGGAAGTCAATCACGGGAGCCTACATTGGGGCATCAGATGCGATACACGTTTATCATGGCAGCCATTTTGGAATCATCCCAGTAGATGTGAAGTTAGTCAGATACACATGCATAGTACATGCACAACCTGCACACATCGATATACACCACATTTTGTATTGCACATTCAAACTTTGCCCATTGCACAAACTAACTAAATTCTTCATGCTTCATATTCTTTCTTCATCTTTTTTTTCTCTCCCTTCTTTTTCAGTTTTCTAGCACTCACACTTATAGTCAGAAATACATACAACTTGATTATAAGATGTCCAGAAATGAAGTATTTTTCTGGACTGGCCAAATGAAGTGACATTATATTTGCAGACCCTATGTGGTCTCCCCCCCCCCTTCTCCATTCTGTTTTGTTGTTGTTGTTGTTGTTGTTGTTTCCTTTCTGTCATTGTCCATTGTAATGCATTACATTTCAATTATGTGTTTTATCTGTGACTACTCCGTATTATGTCAGATGGGGCCTTTTACAACCAAGCCTAATGGGCTTCAAATGGTCTCCACACATTTTTATAATGTTCAAACATCACTTCTGTTGTACACAGGTTTATTTGGAAATGAATGAAACAATGTGAAATGAATACATTGGCACATTGAAATAGTTCATGGCACAGCAAAACGAAAAGGATACTTTTTTACTATGCACTTTGTCCCAATAAGCACTTAGGTAGGTACAGCATACTTTGTACAGACATGTGGTCCTCTATTTACTTGCCCCTTGGTAAGTTTTACAGCAACAGTTTTTATTTTCGCATACAAATATTTTTTACAGGAGGAGGTCACAGACATTTTTGCAAGATGTTATTTTCATGACGGGATACCAAGAATATCGCAGAGTGCACTAAAGCAGGACTGCAGGCTTACCCATATTTCTACTTGTCCCAGGTCCGTACCTAAAATTTACTGGTCCTGTTCAGTTTCTTCAACTAGCCACAAAAATGTTATTTATTTTTATTTTCTTGTTGTTGTTGGTTGTTTTTTTTACTGGTCATGTCGGTAAGGTAAATTTGGCAATTCCTGAAAAGTTACTGGCTTGGTGGAGGTCTGAGCTCTCTAAGTGCTTTTTTTAGTTCACTGTTTGATAGAAAGGCTTGAACAGATTTCACAGTGAAGCGGTACCCATGAATATGTATGAGGATCACAACCTTCTGTGCTTCATTGTACAAGCTTTATTATTTGACTTTATTTTCAACTGAATATAAAGACAAAGGTACAGTACATTTGTACCTGAATTCATCATGTGTTTAAAGACAATGGTTCAACCTGCATATTGGGTACAAAGCAGCAATTAACTTTCATATCAAAAAGTAACACAAGATACATGAACATTCATCACATTGTTTATAGAATGTCCTTGACTATGGTTAAACAATAATTTCAGAGATTAAAAGGAAATTCCATTCTGATACTGTGTTGCTTTGAATGAAAACAGAAAAATCAGAGAAGTATTGAATAAGTTGAAATTTGTGGAAGGAATCTGACACATAATTGTAGGAGAAGTTGTGAAATGTAAAAGTTTAGAAATTAAGACAAATTGACAAGTGTTTGTGTGTGATCTAAGAGTTGGGGAGCTCTCCCTTTGTTTTGTGCAATAATTTCACTAATTTCCATATTTGTTCACATATTTGGGCAGAGACAGAGCTCAGCTGAAGAGGACACCCAAAAACATATCACTCTTATCATATACGAAGAACAGGTCTGAAGAAAATTGTTCTGAGGAGGAAATTATTTTTTTAAATGGTGCAGTTTTGTGTAGATACCGAATGGAGGAGCTGCTCAATGTATATGTCACATAGAGTTGCCAATTTAATACTCTCTAAACTTTTACAGATTATAACCTTTTTGTCCATCTGACTTATTCCAAAATTTTCACTGGTCTCTTCTGATTTTTGTTTTGTTTTGTTTTCATACAAAGCAGCATGATATCACAATGAAACTTCTGGTGAATACGTTCCCTACCAGATTTGGATATCTTCAGAGAATTTGCACAGAATGCAAAGTTTTCCCATAAGATGAGGGTTAATTTTCCCTCTTTGTTAACAACTACTGTGCAATGTCTACTGATTGAAACAGGTGTCTGGAAACTAATCATCAATGAATAAAGATTACATAATTCCTCCCCCCTCCCCCCCCCCCCATCCCTACTGTGTTATCATGGCCTCCCTGCTGAACTGAGGCACATTGCTACACCTGAGTGGGCTTGGTAGCCTAAAACTCCGTCCAGTTTGGACTTTTTACTGTGTACACCGAATATTTCGCGAGGTTGCTATTTGCGAAAAAATTGACTCTGATCTTGAGAAGAATGTAACGTATTGGTATACACATTTCTCCATTCAGTTCAGTACTCCACAATCGCGAATTTAACCACTTGCAAAATTGTCAAGAAATCCTGATTCGCGAAAATTTATGCTCACTAAATATATGGCATGCACAGTACTTTGAAACCAGAAACATTCACTGCATAAAAGTTTTGCAAATTGGAGCACAACAGCCTATTTTTGCGGCATAAAACTTTTGCAAATTCGCGACTGGTACATTTATTCTATGACCTGTGTAGACAAACATGCCATTTGCACAAATCTTGGCTCTTCGCAAAATTTGTAAATGTTTCATGCACACAAAAAATTTCTGGTTTAAAATTACCGACTGCAGATGACAAAAAAAAGGGAAAAAAGGTTGCCATGTTAGGCCAAGTGCATGGTCACATAAAAAGGCTTAATCCTTCAGTACCTAATCCACCTGGTCTTCACATAAATGAATGTGTGTGTTTGTCTTGGTGGGGTGGGGGGGGGGGATAGGAGGATGGTGAAGGAACATGTTCATTTTTTTGCTTTAGTTATATCATCCGTACCTCACCTTATTCCAGAAGCTCATCTCCATAATTGCATGATATATTGTTTAACCCAATGCAAAACTGTATGCATGTTTCACTGCATCTTCATTGGGTAGAGGGCGACATTACAATCCAGAAACCTCCTGGTGCTAAGATGTTAACGTAATGTCCAGAAATCAAGCAGCCTGAATAATAATTTATCATCTTTTATCAACATTTAACTATTCTTGAGAAATGACAGAAGGATGCATCAGAGATTATGTATTGAATAAGTTCAACCAGTAATGGTAAAGGCATTATTTACCATCTGAAGATGAAACAAATGTAGCTTTAATGCTTCAAAATAGTTCTAAAACATGAGTTAGGATTAGAAACAACTATTGTAAAAATGTTAATCAGTATAATCAATGTTAAGTACTGTTAAATAAACAAAATGCGAGCAGTAGTCACAATAAAACTGTTTCTAGAATAAACCGTTGACAGTTATGGTTTATTGAGAAAAATAGTGTTATCTCCTTATATTTTATGCTTTATTGCAAACATTTTATATGGTAGGATGTTTTGTGATAAAACTGACCTACACATATTATGCATCAAATGTGCTAACTCAAAAAACTTCATGGTAAACCCATGGTAAACATTACTTTTAATGCATGAGAAGTCAGCAAAGTTTGTATTAGGGTGTGGTCATGAGAGGGGTAACAAATGAATCCCTAAAATTCACCCGTTCCCTACCAAACTCCATAATCTCCATAGACTTTCCACATGCATGCATCACCAGTGCTGATGGACAGTTGGTCAAACAGGAATCTTTTACAGTGCAGCTCATGATGAAATGAGAGTAACACCAGCAGATTGAATGAAGATTTGGTTGGCCTGAATCTTGGAGATTCAACATGAAGTACATTAAGTGTTGTTAAATATACAAAATGTGAACATAAGTTTTATCAAAATTGTTTCTAGAATAAACCATCTGCAGTTATGGTTTCTTGCGAAAATTAGTGATATCTCCTTGTATTTGTGGCTTAATGCAAAATTGTGAACCGCGACAACGGTTTCAAGCAAAAGTCGCAAGAGCAAATTCCCTCCTAGGCGGGGTACAAAGATTTTGACCATTATTTTTGTCGATTTAGGTTTTTGGCAAAAATCGAATCTTTGATATGTTTTCTACATGTACACTAAATTTCATAGCATAAGACTAAGTTTTTCCTATCGAAAGTGGAATTTTAAGCACCCTATGTTAGATCGCACTCGTCAGTTTTGAGCTTCTTTCGAACGCCGCGCCACTATGCCCACTGTTGCTACGGCGCAGGGTCTCGCATGCGATTGGCTGGTGCGTCGCATACATTTACATAACTCGGCTTTCGGAGACACCAGTTGCAGCGTTTGGGGAATGCTTTGTCCACGCGTGCACGATTACATGCTCCATTGTTCTTGCTATAGTAGTGGTTTATATACGCTCGCTCTGTAATAGTGCGTGCTCTTCGTTTGGCTTTCTATCCAAACTATTCTACCGCAATGTTCGACAACGGAAGTGAAAAAAAAAATCATGTAGCATGACATAATCGTGTGAAAAGAAAACTAAAGATTCTCAAATTTGTCTACTTGTACATGTATTAAAAATTATGACAGCAGACTGACTCAATGGAAGGTAGATGAGAGGAAAGGAACAGTCACATGTGACCAATTATATTCAAATACTACACGTGAAGATCGCACCAAACTAACGAGTCGTGTTTGTTTGAATTTAATTAGCACCAACAAAGCAACATACAGCTGTATGCATGTCTTGTAAAAGCAAAACAAACAGGAAGCGTGACCCTTGCCAGCACTAGTAATTTTCTGCCTTCAAAAGGGTCGCCAGTGATAAAGACAAATCAACCACAATGAAAACGCGATTTGTAAATGTGTGAATTCGCAAACCGCTCCTGTTACATGCACATGGTCATGGCGTGTGGATGCCATTGCGTAATGCGTGCACCATACACATGTACATGTACACAATACGTGCAATTATCGTATTCGCCATCCTGAAAGACGTACTGGTAAACAAACTCGAACGAAACGCATTGTTTTTCGGCTCCGTACGCTGAGCTCCAAGGAAGGTGCCCGCGAAATTTGACTCTCTCAGTGAGCCAATCAGAAGGCGATGTGGTTGCTAGAGGCGGAGCTTAACATCAATTGGCACCATCGTACGGATGGGTGATTCTCCCCTGTCATCGCCGCTCGGACATTGTCTTTGAGAAAGAGGTAGATCTTCAAAGCCTGTGTTCTCGCAATTTTGTCAGGCTTACAACTTAAAAAGTGCATTTTATTTCTCTTTCTATTTCCACTTATGGTGCCGAAGAATACAAGTGTTTCATATCAACGCAAAGCTTAGGAAATGGGCAATGTGATTCAGTGAAAAAATGAATTTTCAAAATTCCTGACTTTTGCCTGAAACCGTTGTCGCCGGTCACAATTGTATTTCGCAGGGTGTTTTGTGATACAACTGAACTATAAATTACTGCTCCCAATGTTAAACAGTGGCTTTAACCCATTGTTTCCTTTCAAACCAACCCAGGAAAATGGCTCTTTTCATGATTGGTAGTCATTGTTGACAGGACAACATGTTCAATATTCCTTGCTGTGTTTGCTGACTGGCATTGCGCAATCAGAAGGGGGCATTGTGCAATCATCACTGGGCATCATGGGTTCAATGTGATGGTATGGACAGGGTAAAACTGGGAATGTTACAGGAGTATTGGGTTCATCCAACATGAACCTAAGGACGCATTCATATTGCCATCCATCTTGGTGCGACACCGGTGTTGCACCGGGATGCACCCTAGTAACAAAATGTTACGGGACTGTACCGTGACGCATCGCACCGTTGTAGTCTGTGACGGAGTGTGCGCCTTCACATTGGCACCCAATTCGGTACAACATCGGTACAACACCAATACTACCTCAGAACATTAGGGTAATGTGAATGCAGTATAAGAGTCCAAACGCTCAAGTTGCAGATGCCACCCTAGACCTCTGGTATGAGACTAGATAAGAAATGGGAGGAAAGAGAGATTCTCTCAAACTTATTGAGATATATTCAAACATGAACAAGTTTCTACATACTCCAACACAGTGAAGATGGGGAAGAAAAGGTCATGGTTGTGATATTACTCGAATAACCAGGTGTCATGGTAGGAAAGTAATGTCATCTAAAGATTAATTCCTGAATGTAAAGGCAATGAAATGCAAGGTAGAAGTAGGAGAAAAGGGCAATACATAGATCATGGATTTAATACTTACATTTTTAGTAAGCACAGCAAGAAAAATTACAAATGTTTAAAGATAGGCAGGGTGGCTCCCAGGCAAGATGGCAGGGGAATTTTGGGATAATGTTTATGATATTTAGAATCTGAATAAAACAGTGGCACTTTCTTTTATGTGTTCACTTGGTTGCACACAGCTTTTGGTTTGTTTTACAAGGACCTGTGAGCTGTGCATATAAAGGTTAAAGGGAGAAAACTTGTATGTCAAAAATTCTTGAAAAGGTGAATGTGTATCTCGTATTGTAAGCTGCTACTAGAGGCTGCTCTTAAATGCTTTTGTGCCTCTGGATTTGAGTGTAGCTGAGTGTAAGTGTGTGTGTGTTTAAAAGTGTCTGAGAGTGTAGATATATGTCATGCACAATTAGTTGACATTATGCAAATGTCAGATGAAGGACCTCTT